>CM037854.1:194195190-194232018 GCA_021234595.1 Delia radicum
GCTATCGGCATTTTAATACTTTTAGTGGGTGCTATGGTTCAATTTAATTATTCACACTATTCGAATTTTGTTAGTGATCACATTTGGACGGCACCCATTATTTTAATGATTGTCGGTGCTGTGGTAGCCTTTATTTGCTTTTTGGGCTGTTGTGGTGCTTTAAAAGAAAACAGTTTGCATGATTCTATCATTTGCCGTATTGGCATTGATTGTGTTCTTCTTTGAAATTGGTTTGGGTATAGCTGGCTATATCAAACATACCGGTCTGCAACAGATTATGGAGACACAATTTAATAATACCATGAAATATTACAATGATCGAGAGGATTATCGTGATGGTTTGGACTTTGTTGCAAACAGAGGTGAGTGGATTTGTTTTCTTTAAAAGTTTGGACAATTTATTAAGAATATTTGCATTTTAGTTGGGCTGCTGTGGTACTTATGCACCCATCGATTGGGAAACTATATTCCAAATAAAACTATACCTTCATCATGTTGTCCTGTCATCAATCTCAATGAAGCTGAGTCTGTACTGTAGCTCATGCAAGTCCTGGTGGATGTTTACATAAACTGCTAGGAATATGGACTCGAAAACTCTGGTTTTAGCTGGTGTTGTTTTGGCAGTTGCTGGAATTCAGGTAATAATTTTGTCTATGCACTCAAAAAAAAAAAAGTCAGCAAAATTTCGGATGTGTTGAATTGAATATCCATTTCCATGCATTGAGACGAAAAAAAAATTTAAACAAAATCAAGGAAAAAAAAATTCACAAAAAAGTCTCTGAAAATTAAATTTGAAAAAAGAATTTTTGCAGAAAAAAATAAAAAAAAGAATTACAAACATTTGACAAAGTGAATATACCCTCCGAACTATGGGATGTAGGGTATAAAAATTGTGCAAATTATTTACCATTTTTAATCGATATATTTTTGAGTGTTTTTTTTTATTGTAAATTGACTTATTTATGCTTCCACGTCCTAATTTAAATAATTGTGAATTATATAGAATGTATGACATATTCTTGACATTACATTTCATCACCTAAAATCCAAAAGGCCGTAACTACACTTTTTAGTTTTTTTTTTGCAGGAGAGACAAAAACATTAGCCGCATTCATGTAATGTCGTATATAGTAAAACATCGTATTTTATAACATTAATGTCATAAATGTTTTGCCAATTTATGTAATTTTATTTGTAAGTTGTTCAAAACATTTTAACATATTGAAAAAGAAAATAGTTTTGACTGTTTATAATAAAATAGTTCTATTTTATATAATATAGAAATATTTTTCGAAAGAAATAAACGAGAAATTTGCAAAGAAACGAAGGAACAATTGAAGGGCTTATTGTAAAAACATAATAAGCCACATTTGTTGTTTTATGAATTTTCGCTGTTTTCTAGACATTCCATTGGTTTATATTTGATAGGGATCTTGCTTAATCAATTATTACAAGTACCTAGAGTATAATACGTTCTTGCAAAAATCATATTTCTTGTATTCTTTCAACATTTAAAAGGCTTGTAACAAACTAAAAATGAAATGTGGCTTATCAAGTTTTTTACAACAAGCCCTTCAATTGTTAATTTTTGTACCTGCAAATACGTCTTGTGTACTGATACACCAAATACGAAGCGTATTATGAATACCCCCAATTTAAATAAAAAACTACTTGAAGTCTAGTATCCAAATTTCTAGAATTATGATTAAGAAACAAAGACGGATTTGCTTTTGAGAAAAAAAATGTATGGACTAATTGTAAGTTTTGAAGTAATGTAGTTACGGCCTTTTGTAATCGATTTTCTGAAACCCAATACAAAAAGTTATGCAAAAAATAAAAAATACATCCTTTTTGTCAGTAATTAGAAATTTTTTTAGTATTTGTATCTTTTTTATGAGAGTATTTAAAAAAAAAGCGCATACACTCAAAAAAATAAAACAAGTAAGTAAAGTCAGCTAAAAAAAATTTGCTGAGTCCAGCAAAATTTTAGTCAGGAGTGTGCTTACAAAATAAGTGGCAATGTCAGCAAAATCCTTTGCTGAAAATCAGCGAGCTGATTTTTAGCAACACTATTAGGAGATTCAGCAAAAGTTTTTTCTAACACTTAGTGGATTAGAAATTAAAAAAACTCTTGATAGACTGAAAAAAACTCGAAAAATTTGTAGAAAAATTATTCTTTAGTTAATTTATATGCTAAAAATCATAAAACATATTTTTGTGATTCTTTTAAAAATAATTTACACTACGTTACATAACATAAAAATGTACATACTCCCACATTGACGACATGAATTAATGTAATATCTAAAAAAAATAGAAATAATTATATATAACATAAACAAAATTATCTTTCAACTACTTACTTCAATGGTGTCTAAATGATGCTATCTTTTAAAGAAACGCAAATGCCGCAGATAATTCTAGAAACGAAAAGAAAAATGAACAAAATCTGACATATACAACACTTTTTTTTGCAATAAGAAAAAGGAAACATAAAATCTACCTAAGATGTGTCTTTGGCTTTCGCTTTATTCTGTCTACCTGTCTGTATATTGTTTGCAATTTGACCACACTAGATTATTAATCTAAAATACCCTTTTTTTGCAATAAGCAAAAGGAAACATAAAAGATGTGTGTCTTTGGCTGTTTCTTATGGACGTAGTGATAGCGCCGCTATCATCTAGTGGCCCCACGATTTATTCTGTCTGCCTGTCTGTATATTTCTTTGCAATTTGACCACACTATATTATTAATCTCTATAAACATTTAGTTTACAAATTCAAATTTAATCTTTATTAAATTTAAATATTTTATTTTGGTCTTTTATTTAATTAATAGACAATTACTTTCACACGACACCGGTGACAACGAAAAATTTGAAGTTGTTGTTTCTGTATGAAAAACAGATACAAAAATAATTCCATGGTTGATTTTTTTTATAAGTCTTACTAGACTTTTTAGTACCATTTTCCTCGTTACTACTACATCTCGACATGCCGTGACATCTAATTCATTCTGCGTTGTCGTCCGCACTATCAATGTGCTAATCAGCATACATTTTTAGGCAAAATAAATTAGTAAAACATAAAAAAATATTAGTAAAACATTAGTAAATATTAGTATAAAACTTCAGTTCAAAACAGTTAAGTGCTGAATAAGTATAACTAAAAGTTTTAGCTGAAAACACAATTTCAGCAAAAAATTTACTGAGAAATAGTATAATTGATTTGCACGACGTTTTACTAACTTTTTCTACTAACTTATTTTTTTGAGTTGTAGGTTAAGCTTTGACTTAATATAAAACGATATTCACAAATTTGTGCATCCCAATAATATGTAAACCAATAATCTTTGCTAAGTTTTGTTTGACATGTACCAAAATTTCGGATATTCAACGAAGACAGTTTTCGCTAAAAGTCGTGTTAAATGGCAAAACATTTTCAAACTTATTAATCTCTTTTAATATAAGCTACAATGATTCATTTTCTGAATTCAAGATAACCACATAATTTGATAGATTTGTGCATTAACTATTTATTAAGTTTTATTGAACAAAAAAAAGTGCCATCAGAGAAAACAATTTAGAACACTCAAATAGTTAGTAGTTTAAATTAACTGAAAATATAATTAAAAATAAATGATAATTCACTTAAAATCCTGTCTACTACTGTTTCTTGTTATTTATTTTTAAATATTGTTTGAATAAATGTTCAATATTAACTTCAAATTTTAACTTAAGATCAATAAAAATAAAAATCTTCGATTCAGTTATTTGAAATTCTTTCAGTATTTTGTTTTCGTTTGTTCTACAAAATGTAGACACACACACTACTTACATATCATGTTTGAATGGATTTAGTATTTGTACAAACTTTTTCAATTTCTTATTAAATGAACTGAAATAATTAAAATAGTATTTAAACAAACCATTTAAAAAAAAAAAAACAGACTGAAATTTTTTGAATATTTTTTTTTTTTTTTTGTGAAGCAGGCAACAAATAAAAATTTAAATAAATAATAACTATAACCGGAAACAAATAAACTACAATATTCCGTTTTTATGGTTACATTGTATGAAACTTTAAATTAATGAAATTGAAAAAATCGGTAAATAGTAGTAAATTATTATGAAGAAATGTATGGAAAAGTTAAAATAAATATTTATTTAAAAAATAAAAGCATGTTCCCCTATTTTTAACTCAATTGATAACTTTTTTTTTTATTATTAACGACAAAACAATAACCTAACCTCTGAGTGCAGAATAGTTTATAACTATTTGCTGAAATATATTTTTTTTTTTTTTATTTATTTTTTGATCACGAATGTTAATGGTTTAATTTATTTGAGATCATTATAAGGACAATAACGAATAAAATTCTTTTACAGTCCAAAAAGTATTACATAATGTGCGTCATAATAATAATATTTAGTTAGAATAACATAGTTTATAAAAAGTCATAATAAGTTTGAACAAATAGGTAATTTTGAAAAAAAAATTAAATAATAAAAAAAAATAATAAAAATAAAATAGTTTTTTTTTTTTTTTTTTTTTTTATATAAAATTTGGCTACTAGTAACTGAAAGAAGAAAATAAGAGAAAAAGGAAATGGCAATGTAAGATTTAGATGTTTCTAACAATATAATTAAAAAGAGAGTGTTTAAAACTGTTTTTACTAGTTATGAGTTTTAAATTTAAGGTAAAGAATTCCAAAGATAAATGACGTTAACATAGAAAAATCTGCTGGTGTTAAGATAATTATATGTCGGAGGTATTAATTGTAAAACATCGCGGTGACCACCCATGTACAATCTTATCATATAAATAATAAGGAGTTTTTCTTATAGAGTAATCTATGCAAAAACAATAAATTTCTCATGCGTAAATAATCTACCAAATCACAGCCCAGAATCATTTTTCTATAGAAGGAGATTCTACTAAATCGGCGCAATCCGTAAACATATCTTGTTGCATTATTAAACGATACCTGAAGCTTATGCAAGGAATGCGAGTCCATCTTGCTATATACTTCAGCCGAATACGTAATATGAGGAAGAATTAGTTGGACTACTACACTCAAAAAAATAAGTTAGTAGAAAAGTTAGTAAAACGTCTTGTAAATCAGGTATACTATTTTTTAGCAAAATTTTTTGCTAAAATCGTGTTTTCAGCTAAAAATTTTTGTTATACTTATTCAGCACTTACCTGTTTTATACTAATGCTTTACTAATATACTAATGTTTTACTAATTAATTTTGCTAAAAAAAAATTGTGCTGATAAGCACATTAATAGTGTGGACGACAACCAGATTGAAAGATATACGCAGAATGAAGTAGATGTCGCGGCATGTCAAGATGTAGTAGAGAAGAGGAAAATGAAATGTAGACAGAGTAAATTGAAAGACAAAGACACACAGACAGAGTAAATTGAAAGACAAAGACACACATCTTAGGTAGATTTTTTATGGTTCCTTTTTCTTATTGCAAAAAGGGTTGTTTTTTTTTCGTTTCGTTTGTTTTTGTTTATTTTTTCATTTCGTTTCTATAATTATCTCGGCAGTTGCGATAGCATCATTTAAACGATAGCATCATTTAGACAACCATTGATGTAAGTAATTGAAAGACAATTTTTGTTTTGTTATATATATTTATTTCTATATATTTTCAGATATTAAATAAATTCATGTCGTCAATGTGGAAAATGAAAATTTTTATATTTCGTTATTATAGTTAATTATTTTTTAAAAGAATCACTAAATATGTTTTTATGATTTTCAGAAAATAAATTAACTAAATTACAATTTTTCTACAAATTTTTGCGTTTTTTTCAGTCTACTAAAATTCAGCAAAAAATTTATTAATTTTTAGCAAGGCTTTTGTATTTCTAATCTACTAAGTGTTAACAAAACTTTTGCTGAATCTACAAATTTTGTTGCTAAAAATCAGCTCGCTGATTTTCAGCAAAAGATTTTGCTGACATTAGCAACTTTTTTGCAAGCATCCTCCTGACTAAAATTTTGCTGACTCAGCAAAATTTTTTGCTAACTTTACAAACTTTTTTTTTTGAGTGTAGTTTTCGCTTGATTTCGACCGTCGTAAACTTGAAGACAATCTCAAATTCCTAAGGGCTAGGAATACATTACGTATAACAATATTTATATGGTCACAACACGTCAAATTTGAGTTAATATAGAACCCTAAATATTTTGCCTTCCTAATAAACTTTAGTGCAGTACTACCAAGGTAAATTGTTGGAAATTGATTAAAATCTATTTCATATCTACTAATTGGTAAAACAACTGATTTTTGAGGGTTAAGTGTTAATTTATTTCTTCTGGCCCACTCAACAATATCCATCAAATCCTCATTTAAACGGCAGCATGAATCTTCTAAAAGACCAACGCGATTGGAAACATATAGCTGTATGTCATCAGCATAAGCATGGACCCTAGCATTTTTACATACAGTAAAAACATCATTCACAAACATACAAAACAATGACGGTCCAAGAACAGAACCCTGTGGAACACCAGATGATATACTTCTTAAGCAGGACTCACTCTCACCTACAACCACTTTTTGAGATCGTCCTGACAAATAGTTCCATATAAGACTCACTGAAGCATCAGCAAACCCAAAGAAGTTTTTTAACTTTTTACAAAGTATTACGTGATTTACTCTGTCAAAAGCCTTTGAGAAATCCAAAAAACACATAAAATAGTTCTAACAAAATATTGTTCTGATAAAATACAAAATAGGAAAATTTTCCCGTAAATAAATATTACAAGTTTTAGCAAGGATGTTAAAAAAATGTTCCCTTTCAGGACCTACATTTTGTTAGTGGACATATTTATATTTTGACATTAGATTCCTGTTAAAGGGCACAAATTATAAAGAAAAAGGTTTACATATAAAAATGGGTCCTAACATGGAATTTTTTAAACTTCTCAGCCCATTTTTACTACTAAAACGTTCGAAATAACCAAAAATGCTTTATTTGATTTGTTGAAGGGTCTAGCTTTGTTGATTTTTATGTATAAACTAGCTGACCCGGCAAACGTTGTCTTGCCTTCAAATTTTAATTATATTAATTCTTGAAATCAAGAAATTATTTTTACGCAAATAAATAATAAAAAAATAAATTCACATTAGTAAATCATTTTAAAATTTGTAATTTCATGGAAGCCTAATTCCTCTTTGTCCTTCTATCGCCTTTATTTGCTGAAGTATATAAATGAATAGCTGAAAACCAACTGCCATAACAACTGCGACGTCACCTATTACCGGTGCATTAAAGCGCCGCTAATGCTCACCAGCCTCTGTCTGGTCAGCTCTTATCACAACCGTAAATTCATCTGTCGGCATCTGGTCTAGGGCTGTTTTGAATAGACGGATGAGGCTGTTGTGTTCGTGTAACATAGCTTGAAGATTAACATAGGTTTTTTGTAACTATTAACATAGGTTTTTTGTAAATATCTTCGGAACTACATAGCCGATTTAAGAGTTTGATATCTCGTTTTGAAAAACATGACAACGGCTTCCAAAAAAAAAAAAAAGAAATTATTAAATAAACTTGCAAAAAGTCTTGAATGTGATGATTTATTTTAATGCTTATTTGTTTTTTGCTTTTGGTACCACGCCCATTTATCCCATTCCGCCCATTTTCAGCTCGACTACTAATATTTGTAATTGATGGACTCGTACAAAATTTGAAGGCTATATAGCTAATATAGAACCCTAGATATTTAATATTAATTTTGTATATGAGCTAAATAATCACTGTGTATGGGAGCTGCCACGCCCACTGGTATGATCCCACCCAATTTTCCCCTGACTATCATAATATAATCAACGTGCACAAATTTCTAAGACTCTGGCTGTTATAGAACTGTAGATATATGATATTAAATATTTACTTTGTATGGGAGCTGACACGCCCACTGGTCCGATCACGCCCATTTTTTTCCCATGACTTTTCACATTAACAAATAATCAAGGTGCGCAAATTTCTAAGACTATGGCTATTATATTTACTGTAGATATATGATATTAATATTTACTTTGTATGGGAGCTGACACGCCCACTGGTCCGATCACGCCCATTTTTCCCATGACTATTCACATTAACAAATAATCAACGTGCACACATTTCTAAGACTCTGGCTATTATAGAACTGTATATATAAGATATTAAATATTTACTTTGTATGGGAGCTGACACGCCCACTGGTCCGATCACGCCCATTTTTAGATGTTGGCCGATTCTCAGACCTACTCAATATGCTCACAAAATTTCATGAGAATCAGTCAAGCCGTTTTCGGAGGAGTACGGGAACGAACATTGTGACACGAGAATTTTATATATAAGATTAATATAAACACTCAGATTTACAAAAAAAGTTCTTTGCGTCTTTTACGATTATTTTTCTTAAGCCAATTTTGTTTTTTTTTTTTTAATTTTCAGTTTTTTTAAATCGCTGTTTGCTGATATCTGAAATTTTTTGTACAAAGTAAAAAATTATTAAAAACTAAAATGTTGACATTTAAAACTAAACATAGATAGCGATAGTGTTTTGACCTTTGGCCCAAACTTATTTTGAACGACTTTAAAAGTATATTTCACTAACATTGAGGGTCTTCCACCGGGACACCCAACGATGTGGATGAAAGGCGGAAATGTGAAATTAAAAAATAATTGTACATAAAAATCACAAAAAAAATCAAATGATTCATACATTTCATCGAGTTTGGTGGTTCCCCTTCTTTGTAAGACGAATCTCACTTCACAATTGTTAATAGAGAAGCAAAAAAAAAAAAGAATTTAAAAAAAAAAGTATCAAAGTTAATACAAAAATTAATATTTTATAAATAAAAACCTTTAAGTGGAAAATATTTAGAAAAGAATCAGAATGTAAAAAATGTTAGGAAAAAGTTTATTAAGCTCAAATCGAAAAATCCTAAAAAGGCATAACGGGAAAAGCAGAAAAAGGAAACAAATCATATTTGTCTTCTCAGGATTTTGTACTTGCAAGTATTTAAAATTGAGGGAACCCCTGTAAATTATTTCAAAAAATTTCTCTGATATTTTAAGCTTAAAAATATTACAAAGTGCCGAGTTATTCGAGTCGAAAAAATCGGATTTTCGAATAACTCGAACCGGCCATTTTCCGAAAACCGAAAAAAAATAGAATAATTTACATTTTTTCTCAATTTTCCAATTACGAAATCTAATTTTCGTTTGGTTTATTCTGAATTTCATATGAAAATCTGAATTTGTGTTCTTTTCTCAATATCAAATCAAAAATCACAATTTCATTTGCTTCGAGTGAAAATTTTAAAATCTTAATTTTAAGTGAAAATCTTAATTTCATTTCCATGTGAAATTGAGAAAAAATTAAATTAAATTAAGAATTTTTATAAATGTTAAGTTTTCTTTGATCTTCTTTTATTTTATTTTTCTTAGTTTAAACGAGCTTAAGATCATTTATTTATTAATTATTTATTTCCAATATTTCGTCTCCACATTGGGTGACTTCTTCAGGGAACAATTATTAATAATATTGTAAATATTTGTTCCCTGAAGAAGTCACCCAATGTGGAGACGAAATATTGGAAATAAATAAATTATCTTAAGCTCGTTTAAACTAAGAAGAATAAAATAAAAGTAGATCAAAGAAAACTTAAAATTTTTAGAAAATCTCAATTTAATTTTATTTTTTCTCAATTTCATATGGAAAATCTCAATATCAATTGGTCTTTTCTCAATTTAATATGGAAAGCTCTTAATTTCAATTGGAAATGGACTAGTTAAATACAAAGTTCACTTGTGAAGAAAAGTTTCATTAGTTAATGAAAATCTTCATTATTTTTTGTCCACTAAAATTCTCCCTGTATACACCATTGCCATTTGAAAGTGAGTGATTTTAAATAAAATTAAGACTTTCAATTAAAAAGGAGAATTTTTAGATTAAATTTTACTTTTTCCACTTGAAACTGAAAAAATTTCATATAAAATTGATCATTTTTATTTTGCAATTGAGAAAATTAAAAAAATGCCAATAAAACTAAAATTTTCTATATGAAAGTGAGAAATTTTAAATGAAATTGATATTTTCAATTTGAAATTGACCAAAAACTTAAATAAAATAGAGATTTTCTATTTGAAGTTGAAAATACTTTAATAACATATTTTCTTTTGCTTTTTTTTTTTAGGTACTTACAATCCTGTTTGCCTGCTGTCTTTATCGTTCATTTCGTCGGAGCTACCAGACCGTTTGAATTACGTAGTCAGGATCCTTTGTGTCGCATTTAGAAAAAATACTGTTTTTATTTAATTTGGCTCAAGTGTGAACACCCGAAAAACACACTCTTTTATACAGGTTAAATAAATATGAAGTAACAATTTTAAGGCATTTAAAATAAAAGAAAAAACGAACACAATTTCACTTACATAAACACATTTATACGCAAAAAAAAAAACAAAAAAGTTCATAACATTTACACTCCTCAACATATTTATGTGTTGC
Source organism: Delia radicum (assembly GCA_021234595.1). Lineage (NCBI taxonomy): Eukaryota > Metazoa > Arthropoda > Insecta > Diptera > Anthomyiidae > Delia > Delia radicum. The sequence continues at coordinate 194,205,716 of CM037854.1, forward strand.
AAACCATTATTTATGTAATTGAAAGCTATAATTTAAAAAAAAATATTTTTTATAGTTTTTGTTTCCTATTGATAATTTATATATATATATATATATATATATATATATATAACCTTGCCCCACATTCCTTTGTCACTGTGTGTAGTTGTAATCTTTCCCTCCCTCTAACATTCCATTCCTATATGGAAAAACAGATAAAGAATTGGTCCCATTGATTGCCACCCATTTTTTTTGTAAACACTTCCCTGTGATATACATCCTTTTTAAATGTAATCTATATATTAACCCTTTTATTGTTATTTTTTCAAGTTTTTTCATGTTTTTCATTTTATAAAAACTTTAAATACTATAACAGTTGGTAACAACTATTGAAGGTTTTTTTCCATACCATTTTCAATTTTATTTAAGAAAATTTCGTATAGTTTTCAGTATTAAATAATAAAATTCTAAATTGTAAGATTTTTCCCTATTAGAAATTCTTAACATTCAGAGGACTATTTCCTATAGAAAAGTCCTTTTTCCTATAGAAAAATCCTCACATTATAAGCACTTTTTCCTATAGAAAAATCTTCAGATTCTGAGCACTTTTTCCTATAGAAAAATTGTCAGAATCTTTGGCCTTTTCCTATAGAAAAATAATCAGATTTTGATGACATTTTCCTATAGAAAAATCCTCAGATTCTGAGGACATTTTCCTATAGAAAAATCCTCAGATTCTGAGGACATTTTCCTATAGAAAAAATCCTCAGATTCTGAGGACATTTTCCTATAGAAAAATCCTCAGATTCTGAGGACATTTTCCTATAAAAAAATCCTCAGATTCTGAGGACATTTTCCTTTAGAAAAATCCTCAGATTCTGAGGACATTTTCCTATAGAAAATTCCTCAGATTCTGAGGACATTTTCCCTATAGAAAATTCCTCAGATTCTGAGGACATTTTCCTATAGAAAATTCCTCAGATTCTGAGGACATTTTCCTATAGAAAATTCCTCAGATTCTGAGGACATTTTCCTATAGAAAATTCCTCAGATTCTGAGGACATTTTCCTATAGAAAATTCCTCAGATTCTGAGGACATTTTCCTATAGAAATTCCTCAGATTCTGAGGACATTTTCCTATAGAAAATTCCTCAGATTCTGAGGACATTTTCCTATAGAAAATTCCTCAGATTCTGAGGACATTTTCCTATAGAAAATTCCTCAGATTCTGAGGACATTTTCCTATAGAAAATTCCTCAGATTCTGAGGACATTTTCCTATAGAAAATTCCTCAGATTCTGAGGACATTTTCCTATAGAAAATTCCTCAGACTCTGAGGACATTTTCCTATAGAAAATTCCTCAGATTGTGAGGACATTTTCCTATAGAAAAATCCTCAGATTCGGAGGACATTTTCCTATAGAAAAATCCTCAGATTCGGAGGACATTTTCCTATAGAAAAATCCTCAGATTTGAGGACATTTTCCTATAGAAAATCCTCAGATTCTGAGGACATTTTCCTATAGAAAAATCCTCAGATTCTGAGGACATTTTCCTATAGAAAAATCCTCAGATTCTGAGGACATTTTCCTATAGAAAAATCCTCAGATTCTGAGGACATTTTCCTATAGAAAAATCCTCAGATTCTGAGGACATTTTCCTATAGAAAAATCCTCAGATTCTGAGGACATTTTCCTATAGAAAAATCGTCAGATTCTGAGGATATTTTCCTATAGAAAAATCGTCAGATTCTGAGGATATTTCCTATAGAAAAATCGTCAGATTCTGAGGATATTTTCCTATAGAAAAATCGTCAGATTCTGAGGATATTTTCCTTTAGAAAAATCCTCAGATTCTGAGGACATTTTCCTATAGAAAAATCCTCAGATTCTGAGGACATTTTCCTATAGAAAAATCCTCAGATTCTGAGGACATTTTCCTATAGAAAAATCTTCAGATTCTGAGGATATTTTCCTATAGAAAAATCCTCAGATTCTGAGGACATTTTCCTATAGAAAAATCCTCAAATTCTGAGGACATTTTTCTATAGAAAAAATCAGATTTTAAGGACTTTTTTTCAGATTCTGAGGTCATTTTCATATAGAAAAATCCTCAGATTCTGAGGACATTTTCCTATAGAAAAATCCTCAGATTCTGAGGACATTTTCCTATAGAAAAATCCTCAGATTCTGAGGACATTTTCCTATAGAAAAATCCTCAGATTCTGAGGACATTTTCCTATAGAAAATTCCTCAGATTCTGAGGAAAAAATTCTCAGATTTCTGTAGGAAATACTTATATTTTAAGAACCTTTTCCCATAGACATTTTTTTTTCTATAAATTAAAGTTCTCACAATCAAAACATTTTCAGTAAGAAATTATAAATTAAAAAAAATTTTAAATTGAATTTGGAATATAATTTTAAATTCCACTTTTTATTAAATTTTCTTAAATAAAATTAAATATAATTAAATAAAATATCAACAAATATTTAACTATCAGATCTTTTCTGTGTGTGAGTGTTTTTTTTTATAATTTTTAAAATTTGTAATTTCTAAAATATTCAGAAATAAAATGGATAATAACCCGAAATCTAAATACAAATTTAATTTTTCTTTTAAAAATAAAAGTTTTGGATGATTATTAAAAAACTTATGAAATTGTCGGTATAATTTTGCTTTTTTCAGTTTTTATTTAATAAAGACACAGAAAAGTTTGGAATACTTTATTTTGTAATAGTTTATTTTAATTGTTCTTAAGAAATCACTTTTTAATTTAAATCTTCTCACTTCAATTCACTCTTTCACTTACATTTATTAAATAAATTGAATGCCATTGAATAAAAACAATTCGAAATTATGAGACTTGATGTTAACTTTGATTTAAAATTCTAACTTTTTTTATATAATTTTTATACCATTTTATATATAAATTTTTTTATTGAAAAAAAAAATTTTAAAAACATTAATATTAGCTCTCTTCTTTTTTGATATTTTTATTAAACTCGTAGTTGTATCCTTCTAATTTTCTACAGTTGTTGTTAAAATACCATCCTTTTTAGTAATAAGTATCATGGAAAAGCACTTTAAAAATCATTTTAATAAAATATATTAAATGTCATCTTTTTTATACAAATAAAATATTATATTTGTAAGCAATTTATGGCTTTTTTTATAATAAATAATTGTATCTGATTTTCAGAACAATCTTGCAATTATAGCTCTTAATTGAAACAAGTTACATAAATATACATAAATTATCTACATACTATATTTTAATTGTTTGTAAAAATAAGAAAAAAAAACAACTGTGCAGCACTGAATAAATATTTTAATTAAAATAAAAAATTTTTAGTTATACAGGGTGTCCGCCGGGAAGGTATACTACTTTGTTTTGCCGCCATTTTGGTAAACATTAGTCTTGACAGTTCATATTTGGCAGTCGTAAAGTAGACACGTGGCAAATTTATTATGGAAAAATATTCGATAAACCAACGTGCTCTAATCGTTAAAACATTTTATCAAAATCAATCATCTATTACTGTGACGATGAGAAAGTTACGTGAAATTTTTGAGAGGAACAACTTGCCAAAAAAACGCACTATTTATCGTGTAGTGAATGATTCGAAGAAAGAGGGTCTGTATGTGATATGCCCAAGCATGGACCACAACGTACTACAAGATCAGCTGAAAACATTACTGCTGCTCAAGAAAGTGTTTTTAAAACAATCCATCAACCTCAATTCGACGCCGTGCTCAGGAGCTTGGTCTTCAAAGAACAACTTTGGCCAAAATTTTGCTCAAGGATTTGAATTTGTTTCCATTTAAGATTCAGTTGACACAAGAGCTTCTTGCACAAGACCATTTACGCCGCCGTACATATGCCAATAGGATGTAACAGCTCGCCCATGACAACCCCGATTTTCATGTAAAAATCATAATGAGTGACGAGGCACATTTTCATTTGAATGGATATGTGAATAAACAAAATAGTCGGTTCTGGGTCGGTTGTGGGCGTTGTGATGTAATGGTTAGCGCGTTAGACTGTTACACAGATGGTCACGGGTTCGATTCCCGGTGACGACAACATCAATTTAGAAAAAATAATATATATATGAGTTTTCTATCCCTCATATGTATCGCAGCGTCCGGCTTCGGTGTTCCCATAGCACTTAACCCCACCGAAGTAAAATAATGAATCAGGGCTATGACACAAAAAAGCTTCAATAAATTCGCCAAACCTACATCAGGTGGCGAGCAATAACTGTTCTAAGACTTATCATCTCGCGCAATTACAGTGTTGCCATGTTTGAAGCCCTTCATCGTTCACCACCTTTCATCTCTCCACTATCCCCTTTCCAAAAGAAAGCAACACATTAATAAACAGGAAGAATTTCCTGAGTGTTTTTTCTCTTTAAAAAAAAATGGAAAACCCTCAAATTATTCATCACTCATGTTTGCATCCATTAAAAGTGACAGTCTGGTGTGCAATTTGGTCAGGAGGAATCATTGGACCTTACTTCTTTGAAATTGAAAACGGCGTAGCGGTAACTGTGAATGGGGAGCGATATCGTGATATGATTGCATGCTTTGGGCTTGATTAACATGTGATGTCAACAAGACGGTTGCCACATCGCATACAGCCAGGATTACAATGGAATTACTGCGAGACCTCTTTCCACAACAAGTTATTTCAAGAAATGGTGATGTTGATTGGCCTCCACGGTCGCCTGATTTGACTGCTCCGGCTTCTTTTTGTGGTGATATCGGAAAAGCAAGGTTTATGCAAACAAACCAGAAACGCTTGAGCAACTCAAACAAAATATTCGTGATGTAATTAATGCAATACCTAGTAAAATGTGTGAGAATGTAATGACAAATGTGCTCAAAAGGGCTCGCATTTGTGAGGGTAACAGAGGCGGACATTTATCTGATATTGTATTCCATATATAATTGCCGACATTAAATAAAACATTTATAAATATAAGATCCATTCTCTTTCATTTAATCAAAAATTATAAACAAACAAGGTAGTATACCTTCCCGGCGGTCACCCTGTATTAATTATTTTTAATAGACTTAGGTCGAGTTTTTGGGAAGTCAGTTAAACTTGGTCTAGTTAATCCGATTACGAATTTTGTCTGACATTTCCAAGTTAGTTAAAATATATATATATATATATACTATATAATACCACTTCATCTTGTTTAGAATTTTGGTCTTTATTATAATAACACAAAATAACCCACATTTCAGAAGCAGTATTCCATTTAAAAACTTCGTTAATCTAAGTTTAACGATAATCTATATCCTAAAAACTCGGCCTTAATAGACTCGACCACTCGTACTAAAAAAAATAGTTCTCAAATTGTCAACACTCAAGGGGTAGTTCAGAAGAAACGACTTTTAATGACCCAACATATGTATTGAAGAAACTCTCTTGTATGGAAAATACATTGAAGAAAGTTTGTCGGTTGAATTTTTTGAAAGTGAAAGTTAAAGCAAAGGTATATGCATTTAAAAATAACAAAAATGCAGTTATTTTTTACCATTGAAAAATAACTAACAATGTCGTCGAAATAATTCACAAATTTTTACTTAAAAAAAACTGACAAAATTTGTAAAAAGTACTGTTTTTTTACACTCATTTTATGTGATATTTTTTAAAAATTTATAAGAAATATATTTCAAACTTGCAAAAATGGCTTTTTTAAGTCAAGGATCTGTACAAAAGAAAATAATAATAATAATAGTTGCTTTGTATTATCTGATAGAAAACAAACTGTAATCGCATTAAAAAAAAATATATACACTCTCAGAAAATTCTTCCCGTAACTACATGTCAGTCATTCGTGTAGAAAACGGTAATAGTAATTTTAACTGTAATTGTAGTCATTTTACTATGGGGAAATGTAAAATAACTATTTATGACAGCCACTTAAAAAAAACCAAATCAAACCAAAAATACCGTATTTTTAGTAACAGTTGTTTCGCGTAGTTATTTTGGAAACTTTGCAAAAAGCTGCAAAAAATTATTATAATTCAGTTTTAAATATTTATATTGTTATATTTATTTTTTTGATTCCAGAAAATAGTAAAAAAGAAACCTCGAAACTATTAATTGTACATTCATAATATTCTTACAGAACTACATGTAGGACATTTCGGTAATAAACAGTAGTAGTTGTTTTAACTGTTATTGTAGTAAGTTTTCTATGAGAATATAAAAAACGACTATTTTAGAAAAAATAACTAACCAAAAATACTATACTTCAGTAACAGTTGTTTTGCATAGTTATTTTAGTATATTAATAAACTACCCTCCAAAAACAAATTTTTAGTTTGGAGGGTGCTTGTAAAAAAATTGCTAATGTCAGCAAAATCTTTTGCTGAAAATTAGCGAGCTGATTTTTAGCAACAAAATTGTTATATTCAGCAAAAGTTTTGCTAACGCATAGTTGATTAAAAATTTTTTGCTAAAAGTTAATAAAATTATTGCTGAATATAAGTAGACTGAAAAAAAAAACTCAAAAAATTTGTAGAAAAATTATACGTTAGTTAATTTATTTGCTGAAAATCTTGAAAAAATTTTTGTCAGTTTTATAAATAATTTACAATACGTCACAAAATATAAAAATGTTCATAATTCCACATTGACGACACGAATTAATTTAATATCTGAAGATATATATAAAAAAATGTCTTTGAACTACTTAAATCAATGATTATCTTAATAATGGCATCTTTCTAGAAATGAAACAAAGCGAATTATAAAAAATATGAAATATACAATCCTTTTTTTTTTTGGAATAAGAAAAAGGAAAAACACAAAATTACGTTAGATGTGTGTAATTGTCTTTCGCTTTAGTCTGTCTACCTGAACGTATATTTGTTTGCAATTTGACCACACTACATTAATTGTCACTATAATCATTTAGTTTACAAATACACATTTACGCCCGCATTCATAAGAAATCTTAATTCAGATTTCAAATACATTTTAGTTAAAACACACACTTTAAGCCTTAAAACTTATTTAAAAGCGAATTTAGGCTTAAAATGTGTTTTAACTAAAAATGTATTTGAAATGTTTTTTAGCCTTTAATTTAATTAATACACATTTACTTTGACATGGCGGTGGCAACACTAAAGTTAAGTTATACGATACACATTATTGGCGTCCTTTCGTTTTATTATGTATGAAAAACAGATACAAAAATCTTCCATGGTAAATTTTTTTATGTCTGACAAGAGTTGTGCTTTTTAGTATAATTTTCCTCGTCTCTACTATATATTGACATGCCGCGACATCTATTTCATTCTGCGTATATTTTTCAATCTGGTTGTCGTCCACACTTTTAATGTACTTATCAGCATAATTGATTAGTAAAACATTAGTTCAAAACAATTAAGTGCTAAATAAGTATAACTAAAATTTTAGCTGTAAACATAATTTCAGCAAACCATTTGGTGAAAAAGAGTGTACTTGATTTACAAGACGTTTTACAAACTTTTTTAATAACTTAGTTTTTTTAGTGTAAAAAAAAGATTATGTATAGTTTTGAAAAATTCTCATTTAGTTTATATTTTTTATTGTTGATATGTTCATTGTTTGGAAAAAATAAAATGAAAATTTCATCTCCAAAAAATACAAAAGTCAAAACTGGAATACCGTTTGAAATTATGACTTTACAGTTTAAATGGGATGTAGGAAATACAAATTTATATTTTAATTAAAAGAAAAAAATATAAAAATGTTAAGTTTTCTTCGATCTTCTATTTTATTCTTTTTAGTTTAAACGAGCTTAAGATCATTAATTATTTATTTCCAATATTTCGTCTCCACATTGGGTGACTTCTTCAGGGAAAAAGTATATAAATTTTTAATTGTTTTTCAAATTGTAATATTTTTTCCCTGAAGAAGTCACCCAATGTGGAGACGAAATATTGGAAATAAATAATTAATAAATAAATGATCTTAAGCTCGTTTGAACTAAAAAGAAAAAAAAGATATATTTTATTAAAAAATATTTTTAAAATACCGAACAAATAACTGTTAAAAAGAGTAGTTTTTACAACTTATGTAGTCGTTTTATGTTCATTGTTTTTATTGTTTTGTTTCTCGTTTTATGGTTTATGCACTAGTTTCGGCGCCGTTCGCAGCAATTGGGCTTCTGTTACTCCACTGAGTGGAAAATTTTGCGGAAGTCTTTGGGTGTAAAACCTTTTAACATACAGCTGGTGCAAGATTTGAAGCCACACAAAATACCACAACGGCTAACTTTTGGTGAATGGGCGCTGTCAAAGTTGGATGAATATCCACTTTTTTATCGGAAAATTGTGTTTGCCATATTTGGTGTGAAGAGCAATCAGAAACATTGCATTGGACCGTACTTTTTCAAAGACGACGAAGGCAATAACGTTACTGTGAATGGCGAGCGCTACCGTGCGATGATCACAAATTTTTTTTTGCCAAAATGTAAGAGCTTGACTTGGGTGACATGTGGTTTCAATAAGACGGTGCCACATGCCACACATCATGCGAAACAATGGTCCAATTGAGAGGCGAGTTCGGTGAACAGTTTATTTCACGTTTTGGGTTGGTCAGTTGGTCAATCGTGCGATTTAACGCCTTTAGACTATTTTTCGTTTCGCTATGTTAAGGCTCATGTCTATAGGGACAAGCCTGCAACGGTGGACGCACTGGAAGCAAATATTGAGAGAGAGTATGCCAAAATTATACCCAGCGTATGAGCCATTTGAGGCGTAGACGCGGTCAACATTTGCAAGAAATCATCTTTAAACATTGAATTATATAGATCGTTCTATCGACTCAAATAAAGATTTTATACATTTCTCTAAGTTATATGTGTTTTTTTTTAAATCAAATCCGAAAGTTCTTAAAAAATCATCCTTTATTAATGAAACAATTTCATATAATTTTTTTCGTAGATTCAATGAAGAATTTCATTATATCCAAGAAATTTTATTAATTTTAAGAAATTTTTCATAAACTTTCATAGTTTCATAAAAAAATCATTTGATTTCATGAATTATCTCTTCATAAATTTAATGAAATTTTTCTTTAAAGCTATGAAATTATTTTAAAGACTTAATTTTTTCATAAAATTTCATTAAGTTTCATACATTTCAAACTTAAGTTTAAAGATTTAATTCTCAAGTGTTCAACATAATTTATAAAGTGCTTTATTATTTCAATGTAGACTTTCATTAATTTTATACTTCAATGAAATTGTTTAAAAAATCATATGAAGCGGTTCATTGGTTTAGTTCCAATGCAGTTTTCAAGATATTAATGAAGAGCTGTATTATTATTAATTCAAAGACCTTCTTAATATTACAAAATTTTATGAAACTGTTTCATAAATTCTATAAACGCTTCATTGTAGGAATGATTCATTCGTTTTACGAAGATTTCCATTAATTATATAAACATTTCATAAAAATTGACTTTAATGAAATCTGTTTCATAGATACTATGAAGAGTTTTAAAGGACGAGTTCCAGTGATAATTTCATTAATCTTATGAAGAAATTCATTACTGAAGTGAAAATAATTCTCTCAGTGTGTGTACAAAAAAATGTATAAAATATATTAGCTTAAAATACCTATTTTTAAACTTGTGTAAAAGTTAATATTCGCTAATGAACACAATTTTAAGGCTAAAATATGTTGTATTTGAAATGCTGTTTAATATTTTTATTTTTTTTATAAATATTAACGATTTGAAATAAGTTCTCCTGTGTTCAATCACTATGTTTGCGGATAAGTTGAAATAACGGAAATATTATAAATATACAACTCTGTTTGACAGGGTTGTTGTTTAAACGTAACAATTTATGACAATTGTTTACGTTTTACCAGTGTCTGTACGTAATCAAATTATTACGTTTTCTTTTCTTTTGCATTCTACTTATTGTTTACTTTAACATATTTCCTTTTCTGCTGGTATTTCGCTTTGTTGACATATTTTATTTATGATTTCCATGAAGTGTACATGGTGATGTGGTAGCAAAGAGTATACCGATTGGAGCATTTATTGTTGTTATTTTTTTTCATGGATCTTTTGTTAGGGGACGTATGGTGGGGAGCAATATAAATACAACAGAGAGAAACAGAAGAAGGAAGAACAAAAATTAACAGTCATTTTAATAGCAAATAAAAGTGAATCAGAGAACTGGAATATTAGTCGAGCACAGCAACTTCAATTTAAAACATTTATGACACCAAATGAAAGAAAGCAAAAATACCGAAAAGATTTACATGTATAAAAATTAAACAAATTGTGTGCGTGGTCAAAAAAAAACCAAAAAAATAATTCGAAACGAACCAATTAAAAGTTATTATTCAAGTTATATTTTTGTAAAATTAGCGGAAAATAATATTGCACAGAATTTAGATCATTCAGTGCAACAAAAAAAAAGTGTATTTGTGGAAAATATTACCATAAGCAAAAAAAAAAAGTGATTACAATAAATTTATAAAAAAAAATACATATTCAGTTAAGCTTATTTAACTAAAAAAGCAGTTATCAATCTCGGAAATAAAATGGAGGATTTAGGTAAGTTTTTCTTAAATTCCTTTTCTTAACATGCTGAAGAAGATTTTCTTCGTTCATTTCTTTTTTTAGATGGGGTGGGTGGGGTTGTTCGCTTCTTGCGTGTAGTACATATTACAAAAACAAACCTAACCGGTGTTTTATACGATTTTCATGTTTATTTTCTTTTATATAAATCTTGAAATTACAAAAAAAAATCTGTTGCTTGTGATTTTCAATTTAATTACTTCAACTTCCGTTTCACATCATCATCATCATCGTCAGGGCCAAATAAAAAAAATCAGAAAAAAACAACTTTAATTGAAGTTGAATTGAATACAACACCACTCGCGAATACTATAGTATCGAGTAATAATTATTACTCGATTATGCAGATTTACTTATTTGTCTTCTCACATGCTACCGTTATCGATACGCTAGGCAGCAGAGAAACAAGCCGACCCTGAATTTTTGGCAGCGGCGTCGCTACGAATTCAGCTATGGCTGCCGCGTTAATGTTTAAAAATTGCGGCGGCTACTGAATTGTCTGCTCAAAATGATGTTTTTTTAACTCATTAATACCACGTCATAGATCCGCTGGACAGTTTTCAACCAAACTTTCCAGATATATAAAACCATGCTTCAATAAGATATTCATGTCGATTCGACAAAACGCACATAACTTTGTCGGTGTCGACTCTTCAACACCCATGACTCGATACATTCTAAAATACGCGTGAAGAATTATCGGTTAAAGCTATAGAATTTTTACCACCTCCTCATAAAAAAAATAAACAAAAACACAGAAGAAGAAGAAGAAGCACTAAAAACATTAAAAAATGTTAATTTAGTGATAATATTGCAATTAAATTGTTTTTTTTTAAATAGTTTTGCATGAACTAAATATGAAATAAAGAAAAGTTAATAATTGTAAGTGTTTTTGCAAAAATAAATGATTTGCAAAAATCTAGGCAAAGAGACAAAAATTAAGTTTTTTTTTAAACTTTATCTTGTTATTATGTTGGAGTTGATTTTTTGCACATTTATTAATTAATTAAATAATCAAAAAATAGTTACAAATTTGAAGAATTTTCATGTTTTAATAGAAAAAAAGTTTTTTCTTGGCAAACGCGTCAATGTTGGCGACGAACAAAAGTGATGAAAAGGCGCGTCGTATGCGTATTATAGAATGTATCGATGATCTCCAAAAAACATGTTTTCTTTACATCATTTTCATCACTTTTGTTTGTCGCCAACATTGACGCATTTGACAAGAAAATTCTTGTTTTTCTATTAAAACATGAAAATTCTTTAAATTTTTAACTATTTTTTGATTATTTAATTAATTTCAACAATAAAAGTGCAAAAAAATCAACTCCGGCAGAATAACAAGACAAAGTTTGAAAAACAATCACATAAAAATTATTAAATTTTTTTCATTTCATATTTAGTTCATGCAAAACTAATTAAAAAAAACAATTTAATTGCAATATAATCAATAAATTAACATTTTTAATGTTTTTAGTGCTTCTTCTTCTCTGGTTTTGTTTATTTTTTTTTAGAGATGATGTGAGTATTGTCGAATCGTCATGTTTAGTTATGAGTTAACAGATTCTAAAATTGTTTTGGAAAAATTACGTGTTTTTTTTAAATTACCATTTGGCAATCCGTTATAATTTTTATAAGTTCGGTAGTATTTTAATAAAAACCTTTTAATGTTTTGAGTAAAAGCGGAATAAATATTGGAATATTTCAGATTTTACGTGTTTGAAAAATTCATCGTCCGATCGGTCAGATTTTTAAAAATTATATACAATCGAAGAACTAATATTTAGCAGGGAAACAAGTTTTCATATTTTTTTTATCAACATAAAAATCACTAATATAGACGATTAGACAGTTTTATATTTTTAAATAACTTTTCAAAAATGTCCCATCAAACAATTGTGGGCGTTGTGGTGTAATGGTTAGCGCGTTGGACTTTTACACAGAAGGTCCCGGGTTCGATCCCCGGTGCCGGCAACATCAAAATAATATGTATGAGTTTTTTCTATCCCTCATACGTATCGCAATGTCCACCTTCGGTGTTCCCATAGCAATTAACCCCACCGAAGTAAAATAATGAATCAGGGCTATGAACCAAAAAGCTTCAATAAAGTTCGCCAACTCTCTATCAGGTGGCGAGCAACAACTGTTCTAAGACTTATCATCTCGCGCAATTACAGTGTTGCCATGTCTGAAGCCCTTCATCTTTCACCACCTTTCATCTCTATACTATCCCTTTCCAAAGAAAGCAACACACAAAATATAGGAAGTATTTCCTGAGTGTTGCCTCTCTTTAAAAAAAAAAAAAAAAAAAAAAAAAAGGTTAAAATATTTCAAATAATTATTTGGCAACTCTGGATATAAATTTTATAAAAATGTTTCCTTCACGATTGTAGTCAAGATGTTGAATTATTTTAAGATTTTTTAAACCACTTAAGTATCTATAATCAGTAAAAAAGTTAAAAGTACTGGGTCGAAAAAGGAACAATGTGTCGATATTATATGTTAATGTTATAGGTCAAATCTATTGATAATACCATTATTCCTTTTTTCGTAAAAGTCAGATGATAAATGTTATTTTTTCATTTTTATTTTTTCGAGCAAAAATAAAAATTATTTTTTGATTTTTATTTTTTCGGGCAAAAATAAAAGTTATTTTTTGATTTTTATTTTTTCGAGCAAAAATAAAAGTTATTTTTTGATTTTTATTTTTTCCAGCAACTATAAAAGTAATTTTTTGGTTTTTATTTTTTTTTTTTCACCAAAAATAAAAGTTATAAGCTTTGTTATTATGATTTTTCAGTGGTGATAGATATACAGCAAATCTTTTGCAATGTTATTTTTTGTGATAACTGTATTAATATGTATTATTATACATTTTTTAAGTATCTAACTACAAGACAAATATCTATATTTGTACGAGCAGTGCGCCAATTTTTGGAAACTAAAATCGTCATTTTTAAAACAAGAATTCTTCAAAAAATCGTCATATTAAAAATAAGTTTAACTGTTTAAAAAACTCGAAAATATTACAAAAGGCAACCATAAAATTTATATATTTCGTTAATACAAATATAACTACGTTATTTGTTATTTATTCGTTATAAAAATAAAAATTTATAACTTATGGAATTTCAACTCAAGAAATTGAAATAAATATCAAAATAACTTTTATTTTTGCTCGAAAACATAAAAATCAAAAAATAACTTTTATTGTTGTTCAAAAACATAAAAATCAAAAAATAACTTTTACTTTTGCCCGAAAAAATAAATATCAAACCATAACTTTTATTTTTGCCCGAAAAAATAAAAATCAAAAAATAACTTATTTTTGCTCGAAAAAATAAAAATAAAAAAATAACTTTCATTTTAGCCTGAAAACATAAAAATCAAAAAATAACTTTTATTTTTGCTCGAAAACATAAAAATCAAAAAATTACTTTTATTTTTGCTCGAAAAAATAAAAATCAAAAAAAAAAATGTTTTATTTTTGCTCAAAAAAATAAAAATCAAAAAATAACTTTTATTTTTGCTAAAAAAAAAATAAAAATCAAAATTTTAAAAAGCAATGCATTTTATTATAGACTAGTTCATAATTATCAAAATGGTATACTTGAAACAGTTTTCCGACATTTACTTCTAGTTGCTTTTTTTGTTTAAAAATTTGAAAATAACTGTTATTTTCGGTCCCTGGATAATACCGCTATATTTTTTTTTAACAATTTTAATATCTTGTTTATAATCAACCATAAGTGATTGATTGTAAAGATTTGATAAAATTGGCTGGAATAATTGCTAATTTTTTGTTACCTAATTTGTTTTTTATTTTGAATCTTTTAATATTTATCTTTTGTGAGATGTTGTCTTCTTGTTTAACACTTATTACAATAAATTTCTATTCAATTTAGATTACCAAACACGGCTGATTAAAATGGTTAAAAAATTGGTAATTTTTAATTAATTAAACAAACGACGGCGCAACTAAAATTCGGCGTCTGTCGTTTTAGCCGGCTCACACGTTAAGCCGATATGAGCCGCTTAAAACAGCGGCTGCTTCAAAGAAAAAATATCGGCGCCGGCTCACACGTTAAGCCGATATGAGCCGCTTAAAACAGCGGCTGCTTCAAAGAAAAAATATCGGCGCCGGCGGCGCTCAGCCGATTTTGCGCCGGTCGGCTTGTTTCTCTGCCTGGCACTTTTATTCATATTTGTCTATCTTTCTGATTGTGTATTTCTGCCTGTATAACTTTATTGTTATTATATTTATTGTTTTGTTTGTCAGACTTTTATACTTCGTATATAGTTGCCAAGTAAGTCATATTTATCCCCCAAAATGGGGATAAGTTTTTATGCAGTTGGCGATTGAAAAATAACATAATTTCCTGGGGACAGATTCTCAACTTTTCAATTAAGTGTAATTTTGATATTAAAAGCATCTAAGGGTTAATTTAGTTCAAGCCGACCGGTGCAAAACCGGCGGTGCGCCGCCTACCATTTTTTGATTTTTTCACTGCCGCTAGTTAAAACGGCTCGCATCGGTTTAAAATGTTAGCCGGCCTAAACACAAGCCTCCATATTTTCTTTGCGCCGCATACTTTTTTTGTTGTAATTATTCCTATTTTAACCCTAAAGTAACACTAATGAAATATCTTAAAATACCCTATCGAAATGACTTAAAATAACGTTAACCTTAAAAAGCTCAAGCTATCCTAACGAAATGCATAATTTTTTTTTTAATCTCAAAAACATCATTACTTTAAATTTAAAAAAAGTTCATATTTGTCAATTTTGTTAAGGACCTTGCAAAATTACTATTTTTGACCTTATGTCAGCCTATCTTCACATTGTGAACAGGAAGACTCTATGGAGCAATATAGAGTTTCCAGTTTATGTGCAATTTTGTTACAAACTAGCGATTTTTTCACGTTTCGTGATGTTTAAAAACTGTATAACTTTAATGACCTACAGTTTCTAAACTATCTACTTAAAAAAAGCTTT
Organism: Delia radicum; assembly: GCA_021234595.1. Lineage (NCBI taxonomy): Eukaryota > Metazoa > Arthropoda > Insecta > Diptera > Anthomyiidae > Delia > Delia radicum. Next base: position 194,221,295 of record CM037854.1, read on the forward strand.
TAAAAGCTGCGATTGATTGAAATAACCTATTCTTTCGCTTGATAAGCGTTTTAGAAATTTCAAAAAATGATAATCGATATGGGGTTTAAAAGATTTGCCATCTATCTATACTGCTTCTACAAAAAACATTTTGATTCTGCGTTACATTTAAACCTACTATTTAGGATGTAGATTTTCATTAATCTTAGTTTAACGACTCAACTGAAAACTTTTTTACAGTTATATTAGTTTTTTGTTTTTATATACATCGAGATTATTTTTATGTTATTTTCAATTTATAACGAGCTTTCAACCTCCGTATATTTACAAAAATAAAGCAAATCAAACATATTAGCTAGGTTGATATTAGTATTTCGATCTGGCTAAAGATCTCATCAGAACCCGAAGTTTTAGAAAAGCTAGAGCCTATATAATAGGCAGAACTTTAACAAAAAACCTATTAAACTAAAAACAGTAAACTACATAATATTCTGAGTGTATGCATAATCATTTTGTTGACTCTTATTGGGTAAACAAGTTAATAATGTAGATTTTTTTGCTTGAAAAATTAATCTATTATAATAACAAAATGCATTGATACAAAGTATTGTCCATCGTTAGCCATTACTTTTTCCCATCTTTCTAATAGCATATGGATTCAGGGCCAAAAGAACTGCTCTGGTTTTGAGGTAAAGAATGAATCAAGCCAATTTTTGATACAATGTTCTGAAGTGAAGCGTATTCCATTAAGGGCGTTCTGCATCGATCGATGCAAATGGTAGTCAGAAGGGGCAAGGTTTGGGCTTTAAGGCGGGTGATCGCCTGACCCGATTTTAACAGCTCATAATACAAAACACCCTTCTGATCCCACCAAATACAAAACATTACCTTGGCGCCATGGATATTCGGCCGGGCTTTACATATGACTTTTTTTCGCTTGGGGTTATCGTAATGTATACATTTTTCATCACCATTAACAATACGATGCAAAAATTACTTCTTTTTGTAGCGTTCAAGCAGCATTTCCGACATGCAAAATTGCCTTTCAATGTCTCTCGGCTTCAATTCATATGGGACCTAATTTCCTTGCTTTTGAATGAATCCCAATGCTTTTAAACGTAGGGCAATGGCTTGTTGTGTGACTCCAAATGTTAATGCAAGTTCTTCTTGCGTTTGACAACAATCTTCCTGGAAGTAATGCTTCCAATTCTCCATCTTAAAACTTTTTCGGCTGACGAGGCCTCTCCTTGTCTTCTGTGTCAAAATCACCACTTTTGAATCGGCCAAACCATCACAAGTTTTTTGGAGTTGGTGCATGTTGACCGTAAGCTTCTACCAACAATCGATAACTTTCAGCAGCCGTTTTCTTCAAATGAAAGAAGGTTATCAGACTTCACCGCAAAACATCTTTTTTAGGCACACAATTCGACATTATTATAGCGATTGAAAAAAATGTGAATTATAATGGCAGATGTTTACACTCCAGAATACCATATTTGTTATTATTGACACAAACCATATGTGATATTTATGCCATATGTTGTCCAAATCGACATTATTAACTTATAACAGTCTTATTAGTAAAACTTGTTATTGTTTCAAAATGTCTATTAATGTGTTAATATTTTTTGATTTTTATATTATTTTATTGGCATAATATTTTAGTTGGCAAGTTTTTGTTTCATCATTTTTCGGAATCACGCTTCAGTGAAATTAAAGTCAAAATTTATTCACGTAAACTTGAGTGTGAGTAGAAAACAAGTGTTTGTAAGTGACTGAGTTTTAATGGAATTTGTTTCTCGTGAGCTTGGGCGAGTGAGTGTGAGTCAAAGTCACATGATCAGAGTCACATGCCTCCAAAATAAAAAACATTTTTGACAGTTTGATATATTTTTTTTTTGTTTAAATTCGCTATAAAATCTCCTAAATTTGTGTAATTCCACAAATTATAATAAATGAATTGTAATGATGAATTGTAATTTTGGCAACTCTGGTTGACATCTATTCACACAAACATTTTAATATAATCCTAGACAAAAACCGCAACAATAATTTCGATTAACCCTTAAAATGATCCCAACAAATATTCAAATATTCAAATGTTTCATTTTTAGTGACTGCCATTATTAGTCATTGAATTTTATTATAAAGTCTCCTTTATTCCTTTAAATTTTTTGCACATATTTTTGGAATTTTATTTTGTCATTATTTTATACTGTATATTGTGTAATAAAAAGGTATGGATGGTGTTGTTATCGTTGTTTGCTTTTCCTCAATATAAGTGGAGACATTCTTTAGACGTGACTAACAATATGTTCATCTGAAATAAAATGAAAGAAACAAAATACTTACGAATTAAAGATATGATGTTCACATTCTTTTGCTTGACTTACATACAAAGAAGAAAGAAGATTAAAAAAAAATTAAAACTAAAATATTTTAAATATTTTTTACAGTAAGTACATTCAAAAAAGTTTTACAGTTACCACACTTAAAGAAATAAACCTGTAAAAATAGCAGAAAAAAGCTACTAAAAATTAGTAAAAAATGCTTTTGCAAAAAAAAAATACATAATTTAGCAGATTTTTTTGCTAAATATTAATAAAATAAGAACAGCAAATATAAAAGAAACGAGTTTATTTGCACTTCAGAACAGAACTAAACTTTTATTGATAAATTATTTCATTTTATACAATATTTTTTCTTTTCCATAAATACAATTTTGCTTACTATTTAAATTTATTGAATATTTAGTATTGCAATATTTTGTCTTTCTTATAAATACAATTTTGCTTACTATTTAGATTTATTGAATATAAAAAATATGCTTAACTAAGTTGTAATTGAATTTTTTTATTTGTGTCTAAATTGGGTTTGAAGAATTTATTGTGTTTGTTGTTAAGCGTGTCGGATGTGTTTTGGGTTATTGCATTCGTTGTTGAGTGTGCAGAAAATATTTGGGTTATTGAATTTGTGTGAACCGTATAGTGTGTGTTAACTTGAGAAACATAATTGGGGTATTCAACATGTGTGTTAACTCCCCCCTTTTTAAGTATTAGCGTCCCGCTAATTATTAAAATTTTGTGGATAATCTATTTTTATCTCGGGAAAATTTGTCATAGGTGGAATTTGTAGAACTCCCCTGTTATTTTTGCATTTTGAATAAAGTTGAAAGAAATAATTATGAAAAAACCCTATGAAAATCATTAAAAGGTTAGAACTAATAAAAATTAAGCCTTTATAAGAAATGTCCTTTATGTGTTTAATATTACCCAGATGAAGGTGATGGAGGTATTGCAGGTCTAACCTGACTTTATTTTCAGTCACATTATTTTTCATTATTGGTGGAAGTATCTGAAAAGATGTTGTCTGCCAATTCGAATAGCTGACGTTATTAACCATAATCGTTTCGTTAAAAAAGTTTATAATAAAGGTGCCATTAAGCTCCTGGGAGTTATTACTGTAAGTTAAATTTCCTATAAAATTAGTTACAAAAAGCGTTCCCTGTAGTACAAGTTCCACCACATGTTGTTTTTCAATCTGGTATTCGCATGATGCCGTTTCGCCTTCGAGTATCCTCACAATACAGTTGTCATTACTTAATTTTTCTATTTGATTTTGTTTGCATACTGTAACGTCGTCAATTTCCAAACATTTTTCCGACTATGCCATACTTTTCCCTTTGGGAAATTAGTACGTTGTCAAATTTAAGAAAAATTCGTTTTTCATTTCTAATTGTTGAACGTAGAGCAACGTTATTAAAAAGGGTATCTTCAGTTTGCGGAATAGAAATAACGTATAACAAGAGTGAGTCCTTTATAACCATTGAGGCTCTGCGAATTGCAAAGCTTCAAGCTCATTTTTGTAAGGGAGTGTATTCGTTTGTGACAGGATATTCAAGATGTCGCCTTTGTTGAGCAAATGTGAATGTACTATACCTTTTTTGGCCAACTGACTTGCCATTACTATCTGGGCTATTTCTTCCTTTATTAATCCGAGTTTGTTGAAAAGTGTTTGCGCGCGGCTTAATGTATTATCCTTATCGGATTCTGCAACTATTTTATTGTAATTATCTACAAGGTTATTTGTAGTTTTAATTAAGTATTTGTTTACGGAATACTGCTTATTGTTGTTTTCAATAATGTCACTAGTTTTCTCCAAAATTTTGTCCCAATCAGTAGCGTCAGGATTTCCTGCTACCCATTTCCACGCGGATCCTATCCAGTTAATTGAGCGTTTATATTTGGACAGGTTTTTCATCCTGAGTTGATCCAGTAGATTTTCTATTTGTTCGAGCTGGTGTTCCATTTGTAGTCCTAGTGATCCAGTTTTTTTAGATTGAAGGTGAATTATGGGCCTTATTTCTGCAACAGCTTGCTCGTACTCCTTTAGATCGATCGTATGGATTATTCTGTAGTTTCCACTGCTTATTTTTCCAGTACCCTGTTTAATCGTAACAAGTGGACTATTGTATTCGTAAATGTTAACCGTGGCGTGTGTCCAGTTGATCAGAAGCCTGTAAAAAAAGTTATTGGTTCTTTAGATGGGATTTGTGGATTCTTTTATTATCGGTTGTTGTAGTTGTGACGGTATTATCCAACAATTTGCTTTATAAAAATAGACTTATCTCTGCCTTTTATTTGTTTATTCTTCTTAAAGATAATGTCTCCTTGGCTGTATGTTCTAGCTTTTGCTTCTTGCGTTTTCTCTAAATTTGAAGCGTCAGTAGTCAAAATGAAGGTCTTCTCGAAGTTAGGGTATGCTAAAATTTCTGATGACGTCAGTAGTTTTTTTAAATTCCTAAATGTCGAGACCTTATTGATGGGTCTATTTCCATAGGTATTGGTGGTTTTGGTTGAGTAGGCCTAGGAGGTGGTTATGTTTTGTAAATGAGGCTGCGTAGGCGTATTGTAGATTCGTACTTTTTCATGAACATTTAGTGGTCTTTGCGGTGCTTGTGCCTATTGAAATTTGTATTTCCAGACATTTGATTGATTGGCGTGGTGACGTTGTTAGAATATCGTGGGTGAATAGAGTTATTTCTAAAATTTAAATTTTGAAATTCAAGACAAGAGGTGTAGGCCTCAGGCAAGGTTCTAGGTTTCTGAATAATTAACATTCGAGAAACATCCCCGTTTATACCTCGTATAAAAACATCTAAGGCCCTGTTCCTATAACAAGATATTAAGGCTTCAACGGTTTCCACTGAGTAATTATCAGTTTTCAATTTATTTATAATGAGGGAGAGCTGGTGTTTACTCTAGCATAAAATTCGTCTATAGAGTTATTCTTTTGACGCATAATACTGAGCTCATATTCTAATGTTTGAAGGTCCCTTTTGTCTGCATAGTGCAGAGACAAACAATTTTTTATTTTGTCCCAACTCTCATCGAATATGTTGTAGGAAATGAGGGCTGTGTCGGCTGGTCCCCTGACCTTCTGCCTAATATGTTGTAGTATTGCCCTGTATATTGGCTTCCCTCTTACAATCTCATAGTCCCTTAAGATAGATTCTATGCTATGGACCCAAGAGATATATTGAACAGGGTTACCCTCGAAAATTTGTAAATCCCTTACGCAATCCGGGAGTTTACGTATATCTTCTAAGTCCCTAACGGTTTTGGGTAAGACAAGATCTGATTCTTCAGTGGAAGGCTTAACTGTGTTAGTTTCTAAGTTTGTTATCCTTCCTTCCCATTCAACCATCCTGTTACTTAACTGTTTGACCTGCTCTATTTGTGCGTTCAGTGCACCCGTTAGTTGTGTAATTGCTTCTCTAATTTGTTCCATTATGTGTGTGTTTTTTGTATCAAAGTGAGACTGTGTAGTGTAATTCTTTTCCCCAAAAAAAAGAAATATAAAAATATTTGCAAGTTTCACAAAAATAGAAATATATTTCACAGTTCAAGAATAAATATTATGTTTGTAAAAAAAATTTCTTTTTTTGTTCTAAATAAATTTTAAGGTAAAAGTGATTGTTTATAGAAAAAATATAATTTTAATAAGATCTAAATTCAGTTTAATTTTGAATAATGATTTTTTGGTTTCACAATAATTTGATATATTTTAATAATAAAAAAAAAATTTTGCTTTTTTGTTCTAAATAAATTTTAAAGGTAAAGTGATTGTTTATAGAAAAAAATGTAACTTTAATAAGATCTAAGTTCAATTCAGTTTAATCGATCAAAAATGATTTTTTGGTTTCACAAAAATTTTGCTTTTTTTTTGTTCTAAATAAATTTTAAAGGTAAAAGTGATTGGTTATAGAAAAAATGTAACTTTAATAAGTTCAATTTAGTTAAATCGATCAAAAATGATTTTTGGTTTCACAATAGTTTGATATATTTTTAATAAAAACTAAGGGTTATAATTAACTTACAATAAAAAGATCAGCATGCTGCTTGTACGGTCCGTATTTATCCTGTTTGAAGTTGAAGATCTACTAGGGTACGGCTGACGTCACTAGTAACTGATTTGTTGAGTCTGTCTGATATGCCTTTTGGTTGATCCTTCCGCTTATTTTCTTGGTTTTTTAAAACGGTAGTTCAGCTCGTTGTTTGTTTTAAGGGTTTTGTTCCCGCTTATTTTGAATTTGTAAACGGTAGTTTTGTTCGTTGTTGTTTTAAACGATTTGTTCCCGCTTATTTTTGAATTTGTAAAACGGTAGTTTTGTTCGTTGTTTGTTAAACGATTTTGTTCCCGCTTATTTTTGAATTTGTAAACGGTAGTTTGTTGTTTGTTAAACGATTTTGTTTTGTTCCCGCTTATTTTTGAATTTGTAAAACGGTAGTTTTGTTCGTTAAACGATTTTTTTTTGTTTAAAAGTGTCTGTACCCCCAAACTTTTTAATTAATCCGCTTGTATTATTTTGGAATGTTTTTTTTTCCTTTTTAAACGGTTTTATAAAAGTATTTTCAACAAAAATTGTTAAATGTTAATGCCAATTTATTTTTCGGCCACTTGTATTTATTTGGTTTTGTTTTTTTAGGAACAGTTAGTTACACAATATTATTTTGTTAGCACTAAGACACTTTAATATATCCGGGTATAACTTTTATTTCGCTCGGGCGCCAGAAAACGAGTTTATTTGCACTTCAGAACAGAACTAAACTTTTATTGATAAATTATTTCATTTTATACAATATTTTTTCTTTTCCATAAATACAATTTTGCTTACTATTTAAATTTATTGAATATTTAGTATTGCAATATTTGTCTTTCTTATAAATACAATTTTGCTTACTATTTAGATTTATTGAATATAAAAAATATGCTTAACTAAGTTGTAATTGAATTTTTTTATTTGTGTCTAAATTGGGTTTGAAGAATTTATTGTGTTTGTTGTTAAGCGTGTCGGATGTGTTTTTGGGTTATTGCATTCGTTGTTGAGTGTGCAGAAAATATTTGGGTTATTGAATTTGTGTGAACCGTATAGTGTGTGTTAACTTGAGAAACATAATTGGGGTATTCAACATGTGTGTTAACTTAAATATGTTAACTTTACAAAATTTTAGTTATATCAAATAAAATATACAATACATTTACATATTTTGATATTTTAGTTATATTCGATGTGAATTTTAGTTAATTGCAAATAGCATTTTACTCTATAAAATTAGCGAAAACTTTTACTAAATATTTGTAAACTCAAAATAGCAAACAAAAACTGTTATATTAACAAAATGTTTGCTATAAGCAGAATTTCAAATAACAGTTTATTTTGCTAAAATCAGCAGAAATTTTTGTTAATAAATTGTAGATGGCTGATTTCATAGGGGCAAACTTTTATTCGCGTTAAAAAAATTTTAAAAATTTCACATTTTTTAATGATATTTTTTGTCTACTAATATTAGCAATATTTTTGCTGATTTAAGCAGATTATTTATTACTTTTAATTAACTAAAATTCAGCTCAAATATAACTAAATATTTGTAAATTCACAGATTTATTTTTGCTATTCTTATATTAATAAGATTTAGTAAAAAAAATCTGCTAATTTTAGCAGTTTTTCTGCAAGATATTTTTAACTAACTTTTAGTAGATTTTTTTTTTGCTATTTTTATAGGTTTATTTCTATGAGTGTAGCAAAGCTAAAAAACTATAAATTTGACTTATAACCACAACAAAATCAAACAAAACATTTCTGGATAATCGAATGTTTTAGTAATAAAAATAGGCTGAGAAGTTTAGAAAATTCGATTTTTGATCAATTTTTCATTGTTCATGAAGGAGTGGTAGGGGCATTCTTGTCAACCTTTCTCTTTCTAATTTAAGGACCAGAAACAAGAATCCGAAGTTTAAATGGAAATATAAAGAACGCAACTGCGTTAGATTGGTCACATTCATAGACGACCCAGAGAAAACATATCCCGTCCAGAATTAAGATGGAACCCGCAGGACAATTGATGATTACACTATACCTTAAATGTTAGAATTCGCGATTCCAATAATAGAGTGAGATACAGAAAAATATTAAAGGCCCTATGCTCCAATCGGAGAGAACGATGACATAATAAGAAGAAGAAGTAATTTTTACGACATTATTGGTTATTTTTACTGCATTTGTTAGTTGTTTTTCAACAGTTAAAAATAGCTAAATTTTTAGCTGTTTTAACGCTAATTGCCCTTTGTCGAATTTTTAACTGAATTTACAATTGCTTTAACTGTCATTTTCAGTAGATTCTACTGTCAAACTTTTTTTTGAGTTGTATCCATGTTTTATGACGGTCACCCTTTTATGACTATTTTAAAACTTATCCAATAATAAAAACAAATATAAAAAACAAAACAAAAAAAATAAAAATTTTTAAACAAATACCGCTCTCAAGTAAAATGATCTAACAGTAGAACAATAAAAGTTTTAAGTATCAGGCATTTTAAAAGTTTCGTATGAGTACACCACACACTCGTTAAACAACTGTTAACTTATATTTACAAAAAATAAGTTAAACTCAACATAACTAGATGGCGCTTAAATTTTAAAAAGTACAATGACCAGTTTGAAATTTAAAAAAGAGCTAACCGATTTGTAAAATTAATAAACAAAATCAAATTGATTTAAAAGCACTTTTGTTAAAATAGAAAAAATCCCTTAATTGTAATAAAGCTCAAGTTACACTGAAAGAAAAAGCTTTATATTTTTGATAAAAACTTGAAGAGATCTTTTACGTTTAAGTGGGTTTCTAGCTTAATAAATCAATAACAACTACAATATTTAAGGAATTTTAAACAAATATATAAATAAATAGTTTATTAAAAAAAAACTAATAATGCCAAACATTATAATTTAGAATTACAACTACCATGGCAACTCTGGTAACCATTTATTAAAGACCCTTTTTTAAAGGCAAAATCTGAGAAAAAAAGTTCATTTTTTTTCACACAGCGAATACATTTTTTAGTCCCTAGCGTGGCCGGATTTTAAAATTTTTGATTTGCATTAAAATGGTACGAGGGTAAACTCAAAAATTTAAAAACATCCAAAAAATTGCAGAACATCTCGGAACATATGACTATTGTTAATCCAAAAAGAACAAAAACTCATCTTGGATTTTGGTAAGCTGATAATCAATATGCTTATATGGAATTTCTTAAGGGCAACTGCGCGATAGTCCGTATTTTGTAGGGTTGACAACCTTAACAGTTTGCGGAATGTGGCTCTGTACGGGTTTGAGGAATATGGATTGATTTACGCTTTTCAGTTCTCAGTTTCGCCAAGTGAGGTGTAGGGGAGTCTAAGTAAATCAGCAATGGACCGTATAGCCTCCGACTGAACTTGCCGTTTAGTGAGCTCCCATTTAACCTTAAATAGGGGTGGATATTGCAAAAGTTTTTCATCACCAAAATCTATATTATGTTAAGCCCAACTGTTGAATCAAGCGCAATCGACTTTATTAGTCATTTAAAACCGTCTTCTATCTAGAAAATAACTTGATTCTGCAGGAAATCTTAGTTAATAAGGTTTATTTTTTAGAGCTTCGGATTTGATTAAAAAAAAACACATACAAATAAGAGAAATGTATGAAATCTTTATTTGAGTCGATAGAACGATCTATATAATGCAATGTTTGAAGATGATTTTATGTAAATGTTGATCGCTCTCTCCAACATATCGGCCGGTATCTCACGATAAGTTCTTCAATATTGGGTTCCAGTGCGTCAACCGTTGCGGGCTTGTCCCTATAGACATGAGCCTTAACATAACCCCCCAAAAAATAGTCTAAAGGCGTTAATCGCACGATATAAGCGGCCAATTGACCGGCCCCAAAAGTTGAAAATAAACTGTTTCACGAACTCGCCTCTCAATTGGACCATTGTTTCGCGTGCCTTGTGGCATCGTCTTGTTGAAACCACATGTTACCAAAATCCAGTTCTTCTATTTTGGCAAAAAAAAATTGTAAACAGTGCATTTTCGGGATGCACTGGCAGTTCTTGCAATGCTTCTGGCTGGTCCTTACACCAAATACGGCAATTTTGCTTGTCCACGTATCCGTTCAACCAGAAATATGCTTCGCCGCTGAACACAATAAATTGGAAGAAGTGCACGAGCATGAATTAACCGAGCATGAATTTTGATAAAAAAACTTAATTAATCTGCAAGGGTTGTTCGTTTGTAAGTCGATTCATGGTTAAATTATAGACCATAGTAAACATGTTTAACAGTAACATATTACACGAAAACAGTTGTGCTGCCAAAAACAGTGTTGCCAAAAAGAAAGTTGCTAAAAAATCACCCTTTATTTAAA